>CM055116.1:1253319945-1253363162 GCA_029206835.1 Rana muscosa
AGAGGATAGAGGTCTATGTATGGACTTTGGGGTGATGTGTAGGGTGGGAGAGGATGGAGGTCTATGTATGGACTTTGGGGTGATGTGTAGGGTGGGAGAGGATGGAGGTCTATGTATGGACTTCGGGGTGATAAGTAGGGTGGGAGAGGATGGAGGTCTTTGTATGAACTGAGAGGCGATGCACCTCTGTGTAGAGTACAAAGATGTTGGTTCTGTAATTGGGAAGATCCAGCATGAAGTCTTGGCATACTCTTTATTATGTAAACCCTTTAGGGCACGATGTTGCCGGCTCTCTTCCTGGATACCAGGCTCATTGTTTTTGTAAATGACATTCTTCAGTTGCGTGACTGTGTTGGCCATCTCGTTGTTTGTACTCTGGCAGTGACTTCACCGGAGTGGCTGGCATCCTTCATATTTACACATGACGTCAGTGGGGATTACGCCAGGCTTGTAAACGCACCGTCCTATGATTGTATTGGCAGCTCTCCTGTCACTCGTCATCTGGAAGCTCCAGTATATACACTGATCTGCCATAATAATATGACCACTGACAGGTAAAGTAAATACCATTGATTCTTGTTACAATGGCACCTGAATGTGGATGGGATATATTAGGCAAGTGAACATGTTGTCCCTGAAGTTGATGTGTGTGTAAGCCTAGGTTCACATTTGAGCGATTTGTCATGCGATATGAGAGATCAAATCGCATGACAAGTCGCAGTCTATTGGAGGCAATGGCACTGTTCCAATCAGTGCGACATCGATTTTGCGGCGCCACACCGATTTGCAAAAATATTTTATGTACTACTTTTGCAGATTTTTCAGGTGCGACTTCAATAGACATTTGTGCATGAAGCCACACAGATGTCTGTCAAGTAGCACCTGAAATCGCGCTGACCTTGCTACTTTGAAGTCGCGCTACTTCAAGTGAAGTAGCCCGATTTCAAAGTAGCATCAATGTGAACCCAAGTAGAAAAAATATGCAAGTGTAAGGATTTGAGTGACTGACAAAGGCTGAATGGTAATTGGTAGGCTACTGGGTCAGAGCAACTCCAGAACTGCAGCTCTTGTGGGATGTTCCTGGTCTGCAGTGGTCAGGACCGACCAAAAGTGATCCAAAGACGGAAAACCAGCAAACCGTCAACAGGGTCATGGGAGGCGAAGGCTCATTGATGGAGGTGGGCAGTGAAGGCCGGCCTGTGTAGTCCGATCCAATAAAAGAGATACTTGAGCTCAGATTGCTGAAAAAGTGAATGCTGGTTCTGATAGGTGTCAAAACACACACAGAGCATCACAGTTTGTTGTGTATGGGGCTGTGTAGCCGAAGACCAGTCGGGGTTCCCATGCTGACCCGTGTCCACAGCCAAAAGTGCCTACAATGGGCACGTGAGCATCAGAACTGGACCACGGAGCAATGGAAGGAGGTGGTCAGTCTGGTCTGATTAATTCAAAAATGGTTTGAGGAACACGACGAGTTCAAGGTTGTTGACTCCAGATCTCTGTAGGATTTGGTGGAAAAACAAGTCTGATCCATGGAGGCCCCACCTCACAACTTACAGGACTTAAAACAGGGGTCTCAAACTGGCAGCCCTCCAGCTGTTGCGAAACTACAAGTCCCATGAGGCATTGCAAGGCTGACAGTTACAAGCATGACTCCCTCAGGCAGAGGCATGATGGGACTTGTAGTTCCGCAACAGCTGGAGGGCCACCAGTTTGAGACCCCTGAAATAAAGGATCTGCATTTGACGGCTTGATGCCAGATACCACAGCATACCTTCAGAGGTCTAGTAAAGTCCATGCCTTAACTTATGGTGGGTGGTCATAATGTTATGGCTGATCAGTGTATGTGACCTGCTGGTAAGTGTTGGTGATAAGGAATCTCCTTCATTCTTCTTGGATTGTCTGTTCCTTCTATCCCCCACTATATTTTTGTTATGGATCTCTAAGCATTTGAGTTCTCCTCCTCCTTCTCCTGCAAGTTCTACATTGGCCACACACATTACAACTTTTTAATCTTGCAGTTTCCATTGCTTTTAATTATATTTTTGTTGCAATTTTGCACATGCAGCATGACAAAATTGTACAATCTTATCTCGTCATCAGAAAAAAAGAGCTAGAACTGCGCTAAAATGAGCTAATTAAGAAGAAAACCCCAGATGTTCAATCTGATAGCTTAGTGGATGTTGGGAGCTGCGATTTAAAATGTGAACTACCATACATGGTAGAGATAGGAAAAAATTGGGGAAAAAAATCGTGCTAACCCGTGACCAAACACTGTAACAGTGATGGGATAAATAAAAAATTAAAGAAAACACAAATTCTAATGAAATTAATCAGTGTAATCAAATATATACGAAAGAATATATATATAAATTAGTCCATCAAAGAAATCCTTAAATGAAATCCAAATGAATAACACCAGTGCTCCGTGTGAAAATCATATAAATTGTTGTGTCCACATTCATCTGTGACGTTCCACCACCAAATAGCAGGATTTCTCCTTACCAGCTATGCACGACCCCCCCCCCCCCCCCACCCGTAACAGAGGGTCAGTTTATGCAGAAATCAGGCAGTGTCTCCCACGAATCACCGCAGCACACAACACATAAGATTCCTAGAGTAGCGTCCTCCGATTTTCATCAATGGGCACATATATGTGAAAAGAATGGAACACACTCCACATAGTGCATTAAACTTTCTAAAATTTATTCCATTAAAATTAAGTTGCACTTACAATTTTAAACTGCATAATTGTAAGTGCATAATTGCACTTACAATTATGCAGTTTAAAATTTGCCTGTTTACGTCTGGTGTGCCGGCCGTAGCACATTCAACAGACACCCGTCCTTGTCGGAAGTGTTAGAGGTGATGTCAGCGCGTCGCTCCGCCCTACGTCCGTTTCGTAAAAAACGTACTTCTTCCAGGGGCACGGGCGGCGCACTGCGTCACCTCCATTTATACTGCAGAACAACCAAGCCTCATTCAGGATCCAAACCATCCACCGGACATGCGCAGCCTCTCTAAGCGTCACTGAATGTGAACGCTGGCCGCATACATTACCCTGATTCGCTAGGCTACTGAGGGACACATGACACATCCATGAACCTCACCTTCACACAAAGAGCATCCCCAGCGCCATTGTGGATCGGATCCCATAGTGTATTATGCGTGTTAACTGACGCACACATAAACTTGTAAGGAGACTTGGCATAAATTATACAGTCTGTCCAGAATGATTGATCAGATCTAGCCCAGCAGTCAGTTCAAGCTGGACCGGAAATCCGATCAATAAAGGAATAGGGGCCACTCAGCACCGCGGCTAAAGTGACACCTAGTGGACCCTTTTCAGAATGTTCCCCAGAGACAGAGACCAACACACTAAAGGTTGTCGGTCCATGTCCTGGATCGGTACAGATTCATGTGCTTCCAACCTGATCCAACTGCTTCGCCAATATTGCATTTGAGCAATTCAAAGATTGACTGACTGGCTTGCAGAGAGAACACAAGGATACACATCAAAACATTTAATATAAAATTACACTTATCCGCAGTGATCAAAACGACCCAGGCCCAATGATTGGACCGGAAGTCTGGTCAATGTTAATATAGGTGCCACTCTCCGGCCGCAGCCAGAGTGACCCCTAGTGGACAATATGCAGATGGTCCTCCACATGCATAGACAGAGCACTGGAGAGTGCCAGTCCAGATCCGGGAAAAAAATACAAGAATGTATATTCTCAAAGGGATCATATTGTCTCATACATATTACTTATAGGTATTTAAATTTATATTTAAAACTGAAACCCAAAGATAAATATATCAAATGTTCAATGGGAATGTGAACCACTGATTCTGGACCCTAATTAAAAAATTACATAAGGAACATATATTCCAATAATAAACTAATAAAGGACCAGAAAAGAGGGAAAAAAAGAGCCAGAGCTCTCTAGATCCCACTCTCAGCATTGCTGCTGAGAAAAGGGAATAGGGACATCGATTTCATCTATACTGTCATAATGGACCACATAGGAACATATAGACACCTGCTTTGAACAAAAAATCGTGATGTAAAATGGGGTCTAACCCATTGTGTGAATAAACCCGATTGCCAAGATTAGTTGAGTAGTGCCCAATGATGCTATAACTGAAATATTTCTGAGTGATAACATTAACTAATAGTCCGTGGATGTGTAAGGAACACAAAAACGAGGCCTAATTAGTGCACTGCAGCACCAAATGATACATCATGTGAAAATTACATAACTCACATGATTGTGATAAAACCATATTCAAAAAACATATACCAAGACAAAATTATACAAATATTGTGATGACTAATATGTGATCGTGCTTTAACTAATAAATCATTGTCTATACATTCAAGAATTGTTAATGAATGCGTTGACATCTGTGTCAACGTTTAACCCAAAAGGGACATATGTCTTTTTTAATTTATGTATCCAAGACATTTCTTGTTTGGAGATCTCCCGCACTAGTGAGCTCCCCCTCCAATGGGGTTTATACTTATCTATCCCCATGTAGAGAGTATTGGACGGGTCTGTCTTGTGTACTTCATCGTAATGTCGGGAGACCGAATGCTTGGGAAACCCTGCCTTGATGTTACTGATGTGCTCATTCAATCTTACTTTTAGAGCCCTTTTAGTCCTCCCCACGTATTGTAACCCACATGGGCATTGAATGAGGTAGACCACTCCCTCTGTGGCACAGGTGATGAAGGGTTCCACTTCAAACACCCTAGACGTGCTAGTGGACGTAAAGTTACAGATCTTTCTGTCTTTACACCTGTTCATGGAGCAGACTCGACAGGTCTTACAGCGATAGTACCCTGTAAGGTTTTGAAAGAAAACTCTATTAGCTTTTGGGCGACCTGAAACACTGGGGGCGATCCTATTGCCGAGCGAAGAAACCCCCTTAAAGATGATTTGGGGTTTCGCCGGCAATATGGCTTTCAACACTTGATCGCTTTCCAAAATATGCCAGTGTTTCTGTATCAGCTGTTTCACCTTACGGTGTTGTAGAGAGTACGTTGTAATAAAAGGCATGGAGATCTTTTTAGTCCCCGTTTGGTGTGGTTTATCTACCAAAAGCAGAGACCTATCCATCTCTCTAATTTCCTTCACCGTCTGGGCTAATGCTTGAGAGTCATAACCCTTTTCTACAAATCTGGCTGACATCATAGACGCCTGCGTATCAAAAGTGTCAACCCTAGTGCAGTTGCGTCTAAGGCGTGTAAACTGCCCTCGAGGGACAGCCTTCAGCCAGGGTTCGTGATGGCAACTATCCAAGGCAATGTATGAGTTACGATCCGTTGCCTTGAAATATGTTGATGTCACAAATTTCCCATCTTCCACCCTGATTGTTAAGTCCAGAAAGTTAATCTGCTTCAAAATTGAATCTAATGCCCCTTTCATTGTTATTGAGGGATGCCATGAAGCTCAACAGGTCCAACTCTGTACCATACCATAGGAGGAGGACGTCATCAATGTAGCGAGCCCAGAGGGCCAGTTCTGGCCTCCTAGGGACATTGATGACGTCCTCCTCCCACTTGGCCATGAACAGATTGGCCAAACTCGGGGCATACTTGGCCCCCATCGCCACGCCTCTATCCTGACGATAGAATTGTTGGTCGAACAGAAAATAATTGTGCGTGGCGGCATAACTCAATAGTTCCATGATGAAATCAGTCTGGATTGTTGATAATCCAGAGTCCCTCATCAGATATAACTTCACTGCCTCCAACCCCAAACTATGGGGGATGATGGTGTATAGCGAAGTTACATCCGCTGTTACCATCCATAGACCATTTTTAGGTGTAAGTCCTGTTAACAAATTGATCACCTGTTTGGTGTCCTTAATATAGGAGGGAATCCTCCTCACCAACGGTTGAAGATAGTGATCAATATATTTGCCCACCCGGGACGTGATTGAGTCTATCCCACTCACAATGGGACGTCCCGGGGGGCAAATAAGACTCTTGTGAATTTTAGGGAGGTAGTAAATATATGTTCCTATGTGGTCCATTATGACAGTATAGATGAAATCAATGTCCCTATTCCCTTTTCTCAGCAGCAATGCTGAGAGTGGGATCTAGAGAGCTCTGGCTCTTTTTTTCCCTCTTTTCTGGTGCTTTGTTAGTTTATTATTGGAATATATGTTCCTTATGTAATTTTTTAATTAGGGTCCAGAATCAGTGGTTCACATTCCCATTGGACATTTGATATATTTATCTTTGGGTTTCAGTTTTAAATATAATTTTAAATACCTATAAGTAATATGTATGAGACAATATGATCCCTTTGAGAATATACATTCTTGTATTTTTTTCCCGGATCTGGACTGGCACTCTCCAGTGCTCTGTCTATGCATGTGGAGGACCATCTGCATATTGTCCACTAGGGGTCACTCTGGCTGCGGCCGGAGAGTGGCACCTATATTAACATTGACCGGACTTCCGGTCCAATCATTGGGCCTGGGTCGTTTTGATCACTGCAGATAAGTGTAATTTTATATTAAATGTTTTGATGTGTATCCTTGTGTTCTCTCTGCAAGCCAGTCAGTCAATCTTTGAATTGCTCAAATGCAATATTGGCGAAGCAGTTGGATCAGGTTGGAAGCACATGAATCTGTACCGATCCAGGACATGGACCGACAACCTTTAGTGTGTTGGTCTCTGTCTCTGGGGAACATTCTGAAAAGGGTCCACTAGGTGTCACTTTAGCCGCGGTGCTGAGTGGCCCCTATTCCTTTATTGATCGGATTTCCGGTCCAGCTTGAACTGACTGCTGGGCTAGATCTGATCAATCATTCTGGACAGACTGTATAATTTATGCCAAGTCTCCTTACAAGTTTATGTGTGCGTCAGTTAACACGCATAATACACTATGGGATCCGATCCACAATGGCGCTGGGGATGCTCCTTGTGTGAAGGTGAGGTTCATGGATGTGTCATGTGTCCCTCAGTAGCCTAGCGAATCAGGGTAATGTATGCGGCCAGCGTTCACATTCAGTGACGCTTAGAGAGGCTGCGCATGTCCGGTGGATGGTTTGGATCCAGAATGAGGCTTGGGTGTTCTGCAGTATAAATGGAGGTGACGCAGTGCGCCGCCCGTGCCCCTGGAAGAAGTAAGTTTTTTACGAAACGGACGTAGGGCGGAGCGACGCGCTGACGTCACCTCTAACACTTCCGACAAGGACGGGTGTCTGTTGAATGTGCTACGGCCGGCACACCAGACGTAAACAGGCACATTTTAAACTGCAGAATTGTAAGTGCAACTTAATTTTAATGGAATAAATTTTAGAAAGTTTAATGCACTATGTGGAGTGTGTTCCATTCTTTTCACATATATGTGCCCATTGATGAAAATCGGAGGACGCTACTCTAGGAATCTTATGTGTTGTGTGCTGCGGTGATTCGTGGGAGACACTGCCTGATTTCTGCATAAACTGACCCTCTGTTACGGGGGGGGTCATGCATAGCTGGTAAGGAGAAATCCTGCTATTTGGTGGTGGAACGTCACAGATGAATGTGGACACAACAATTTATATGATTTTCACACGGAGCACTGGTGTTATTCATTTGGATTTCATTTAAGGATTTCTTTGATGGACTAATTTATATATATATTCTTTCGTATATATTTGATTACACTGATTAATTTCATTAGAATTTGTGTTTTCTTTAATTTTTTATTTATCCCATCACTGTTAGTGTTTGGTCACGGGTTAGCACGATTTTTTCCCCCAATTTTTTTCTTATCTCGTCATCACCCTGCAGACTTCTTTTGAATTTCTCTGTGCTGGAGAACTTTTGATGTACGAGGGTACTCTGCCATCTTGTGGTTATTTCTGAGAATGCACATGCTACTCATTCTGTGAATTAAAAGCACTGTACACTCAAATGCTTTTGTTGGTGTTTTTTTTTTATATAACCTTTATTTGAATTTTGACATATAAAATATAACAGAGTCAACAATACCTCAACAATGAGGGTTTAAAAGATAGCAGGTTCAGCTGTAGAGGTAAATAGATCAACATATCTAAACATAAAAACAGGGGGACATAGGGGAATGGGTAGAGGGTTAAGGAAGGGGACGAAAACACACAAGGTTACCGTTCCAGGGGGGGGGGGATCCCCCCTGCTAATCCAAGAGTGAGCCTGACCCAAGCTGAAGGCCAGCATCATACACTCCAGGGTATTTCACAGCCCAGCGGCCGCCGGGGACCCGAACATCCCCACCCCCAGAGGAGGGGGGCAACAAAGCCTCAATCATCCCTCCATCTAGGGGTAAAGCCGCCCAAGCCCCCCCAGGCGAGGGCCCCACCAAGGCACTAAGGTTATCGGTCAGGGCTCACTTAGTGCAATTATCAGTGCATAATATAATAGGAACATTAACTAAAAACAAAAAGGGTAAAAAAAAAAGGAAACGCAAAAAACATAGAAAAGATTTGTATAAAATATAGCATACATGAGATTAGCCGAAAAGAGATAAACAAAAAACGGGTAAGGACGAACAGAGGACCTCGGTATCACGAAGGATTATGGTAAATCTGATTCAGGTATGCACATCACCATTAACAGGCACTTTCAACGAGGGCTCCGCTAACTCCAACAGCACAACTTCCAGGCTAGATGGCACAGGGTCTGGGTCAGCAGTGTATTTCCGCCAAGGCGCCCAGACATTGGTGAACCATTTGCTCATGTCCTTGCACCTCGCTACCCACTCCTCCGCCTCTCTAATTTCATCCACCGTCTTGAACCACTCCTCTACAGTAGGGACCTGCGGGCGTTTTCAATAGAGAGGTATAAGCCTTTTGAAAGCATTCAGAAGGTGTGGTAGCGTACTTTTCTTGTAATGGGAGGGAGGGAGGGCAGGAAAGTGCAGGAGAAAGCGAACTGGAGAAAATGGGATATCGACCTCAAGGGCTTCCTTTATGTGGGCATGAACTTCTAGCCAGAACTGACTGATCGCCGGGCATTCCCGCCATATGTGGAGGAGCGTTCCTTTCTGGCCACAGCCGCGCCAGCAACGGTCTGTAACCGAGGGGTATATACGGGACAGGGCCCCAGGTACTCGGTACCAGCGTGTCAAAAGCTTATAATTGCTTTCCTGCGTCTTGGAGTCCATTGAGCTAGTATGTGTGAGTCTAAACATATGGGACATTTGTTCGGCTGAAAACTCCATCTCTAGGTCATGCTCCCATTCTCGGACAAAGGCCGGTTTGGTGATAGTGGAAGCTGAGCCCAGCAGCTGGTAGAATTCAGAAATCCAATGAGGGGTAGGCTCCTGCTCGATGAACAGCCGTTCATATGGAGTGAGAGTGTGCAGCCCCCTAATAGAGCTGCAATGGGTCGCAATGAAGTGGTGAAGCTGCTTGTGTCGCCACCAGTCCATTGGGAAGCTTCCATACCTATGCCTCAGGGTCTCTAGGGGGAGAAACTTGCCTTGTTCTAGGAACTTGCCACAGCTGTAATTGCTATCAGTGACCTAGGACCCAAAAAAAGGCCACCTGTTCCCCAGGAGGGAACCACAGGAAGCCTCCTAGCGGTGTCAACGGGGATCCAGAGGGAGCCAGGGCGTACAAGGCATTAGTGCGGTCCCATACTCGTAGGGCTTTAGTAAGTGGGGAAGCCGATTCTGAGAGCCCTCTGTGTTCCCGGGACAACCAAGGGGCATACGATAAGTTGCGACATGCTAGGCTTTTCTCTAGAGAAACCCACATCTTGGAGCCGGTATGATAGTGCCAATTTAAGATACGTTGGAGTGCTATGGCTCTATAATAGCGGCGTATGTCTGGGAGACCTAGACCCCCCACCCCTTTAGATCTCTGAAGTAGATGCACAGCTACCCTGGGTTTTTTATTGTGCCATATGAACCCAATCATAAGACTCTGAAGTTGGGTAAAGAAGCTTTTGGGGAGAGGGATAGGTAGCATCTGCATCAGGAAGAGTACCCTAGGGAGCACATTCATTTTAAGAATATTAACTTTGCCTAGCCATGTGAAGGTGGTCTTGGTCCAGTTTTGCAGGTCTCTGCGCACCGCGCCCAAAAGTGTAGGAAAGTTGGCAGAATATAGTGTTTTTGAACCGGTCAGTGAGTTGGACCCCTAGATATTTAATAGAGGATTTAGCCCAACTAAATGGGAAAGCTTGCCATAGGTTAGTCGCTAATGCCTCTGGTAAATTAATGGGCAAGACCTCAGATTTGGTATAGTTAATTTTGAAATTGGATATGTGTCCAAAAAAGTTAAAGTTCCCTCATAAGGTTTGGCAACGAGACAAGGGGGTTTGTAAGGTGGAAGAGGACATCATCAGCATAAGCTGAGAGTTTGTGTTCAGTGGACCCCACCGTTATCCCTCTGTCGTCACTTGCCCTCACTGTTCTAAGAAAAGGCTCTAGAACTAAGGCAAAATGGAGGGGAGACGGGACATCCTTGCCTCGTGCCGTTCCGTATGGGGAACCCAGGGGACAGGTGGCCATTTACTCGTACTCTCACGCTTGGAGTTGTATAAAGGGCCATGATCCATTGAAGCATGTGAGGGCCCAATCCCAAGGCTTCTAAGACCGCCTTGAGGTATGACCAATCTACGCGGTCAACGCCTTTTCGGCATCTGTAGACAAAATAAGATAAGGTGTTGAGTTTCGGGGAGAGCGTGCCCAGTGAATGAGCTGCGTGGCCCAGATGGAATTGTCTCTGGCCTCACGACCTGAAATGAATCCCCTCTGATCAGGATGGATGATGGACGGTAGGAGGTGTTCCAAGCGGTCTGCATAATTTTTGCAAAGATTTTGATATCAACGTTGAGCAACGATATCGGGCGGTAGCTTTGGGGGAGGGTAGGATTTGCCTTCTTTTGGGAGCACCGTAATATGAGCCAGCAAGGCATCGGGTGGGATCGTGTGCCCGTTAGAGAGCGAATTAAAGTACCTACACATGTGGTTTTGCAGTAGGGGGAGGAACTTGGCATAGTATGCTTTTGGTGTCTCCATCCGGGCCAGGACTCTTCCCGTTGGGCAGGGCTCCCGCCGTCTCGGCAACCTCTTGAGGGGTAATGGGAGACTCAAGATCTTTTTGTTTCTCCGCTGTCAGAGAAGGAAGACCGTCGGACGCAAGATAATCGCTAATGTGCTCTGTTTGGGAGATGTTTTTGTCCAGGTTGTATAGGTCCGCATAATAGTCCCGAAATAGTGAGACGATCCCAGAAGAATTCAGGATCGCCTCACCACCGGGGGACCAGAGGGTATGTATGTGGGAGGCTATCCGCCGCTTTCGGAGTGCCCCAGCAAGCATTTTGCCGCACTTGTTGCCATGCTCATAAAATTTGTGGGATAGGTAGAGTAATTGTCTGCGGGCGTGACGATCCAGAAGGCGCAAGAAAAACGCTCTCAGCTCAGTCAGACGTCGAAGGGCCTCAGCATCACCTTGATGTTTGTCTGAGCTCCTCATGCTGTGAAGCAGACCGTACTCTCTGGAAATCAATTTGTCTTTCTTTTTTAAGTTTAGAGCCCAACGAGATTCACTCTTCCCTAAGAACCGCCTTGTGGCCCTCCCATATGACTCCTTCCGATAACTCATCAGACACATTGTCTGTGAAATGGTGCGAGATGGCATCAGAGACCTTGGAAACCACAGAGGCATCATCTAGTAAGTTCTCGTTTAGTCTCCACGACCACGCCTTAGGCGACCCGTCTGGAACCTTGATCACTATCTCGGCCGACTGCAGTAGCTCCAGAGTAGCATGATCCACACACATAAGGTCTATACGCTGTGACAGCAGGAAGGTAAAGTCACCTGGTTGCATCCAGGGGGGTAGATATATTTCTCCCAGATTCAGGCTTTATGCCGACTTATACAACTAGGGAGTTGATGAAGCCCAGCTGAGGCTAGTGGGCTCATGAATGGCTCATGCCTGGAACCAGACCTGTGTGGACTGTCTAGGGAGAGTGAACCCCTGTGCGGTGAGGCAAAGCCTGTGTGGCTATTTGTTTGGACTTTTACTAAACCAGGGACTTAGGGACTAGGACAGCACCAGGCTGATCCCAGTTGTTAGTTTAGGAAACCTGCATGTTTAGTCAGAGGTCAAACTGACCAGGATTTATTTTGTTTGTTTCTTTTTGGCTTTGCTGTGTTTTTGTCACTGTACATAGAGAAATAAACCGCACCTTTTGATTTTGAAAACCACAACCTCCGTCTGCTGGCCCTGTTTTTGTGTGGGGAGCCCAACCAGGGGGTCACACACACCCGCTACCGAGTTAACCCCCCTCACAGTTGGTGGAGAACCAGTGGCAGTTTTTTTTAAGCCAGCATGGAGGAGATACTGAAACAGCTGGCTCTAGCAAATGCCAATCAACAGCAGACAAATGCAGGTTTGCAAAGGAGCCTTGCAGCCCAGCAGCAAGCTCATCAACAAGCCCAGCAGCAATCTGAGGCCCGCTTCATAGACCTGTTACAGAAGCAAGAGCAGAGACTACAACAAATGGAAGCAGTAATGCAGCAACGTCCGCAGACCAGTGAGGAAAGCCGTCCCACTAATACCGCGTCCTTTGGGGTGAGTCGTTTATTGACAAAAATGACTGGAGAGGATGATCCAGAGGTATTTTTGACCACATTTGAAAGGACTGCTGAAAGAGAAAAGTGGCCTGAGGAGCAGTGGGCTGGACTGGTGGCTCCTCTGTTAACTGGTGAATCGCAGAAGGCTTACTATGACCTAGAGCCTGACCAAGCAAAAGACTATGTGATGCTAAAAGCTGAAATATTGGCAAGGCTGGGTGTCACCCTGGCTGTCCGGGCTCAGCGTGTGCATAACTGGACTTTCCAGCTTGGAAAACCCCCCAGGTCTCAAATGTATGATCTCATTCACCTGAGCAGGAAGTGGCTACAGCCAGAGACTTTGTCCGCACCGGAGATTGTGGAACGTGTTGTGATGGATCGTTTCTTGAGAGCTCTTCCTACCGCCATTCAAAAGTGGGTAAGCCATGGAGACCCAGAAACGGCCGGTAAACTTGTGGATCGTGTAGAGAGATACTTGGCTACAGAGAACCTGACGGCCTCTTCCAGAGACTCTCGGACTTTCCACCCTAAGACCAGACCATCCCCAGGGGCGGATAAGAGGATTCCAAGGGGTGAGGGTGGAGAGAGTGAGAGGGTGGGAGCTCTACCCCAAGTTTGGCGAGAACAGCCTGGGAAATCAGCGGCTCAAGAGGCCGCAAGAAGGATCGTTTGCTACCGCTGCCGGCAAGCGGGACATATTGCAGCAAATTGCCCGGTTGTGGAGGAACCCATGCAATGTGACTTTCTGATGGACAGACGTCAGTCGCTGTGTGCGACAGTCGCATGCACTGCCATTCGGGGAACTGAGAAACATTTATGCAAAATGTGTATTAATGGTAGAAATGTTGTGGTATTACTGGATTCAGGTAGCCTTGTGACCCTGATAAAGGCTGAATTAGTTAAAACAGAGGTCTCTGGGAATAGCAAGGTAGCTGTTATTTGTGTGCATGGGGACACCCGAGAGTATCCAGTGACTACAGTGTGTTTCGAGACCCCCAAAGGTACCCTCTCTCATCCAGTGGGGTTAGTATCTCAATTACCGCATGATGCCATTGTGGGAAGGGATTTTCCGAAGTTCTGGGAACTGTGGGATGATCCTGAGCGCCCCACTGGTGCCCCTATGTACCAGGAATGTGATAGCCAGAACTCCTCTGAGAGTGGTGAGGACTCTCCAGAATTTCCCTTGTCAGTATTGGCAGGGGAGACTCAAGAAACTGGAGAGGAGCCCACCTCCTCAGACGAAAACCTACCGTCTGTGGAGTTTTCTGATCTGGAGGTTCACAGGGAAAATTTTGCCACAGAACAGTTAAAAGACCCCGCCCTAATAAAGGCACGGGAAAACGTAGTGGAAATAGATGGCGAGTTAGTGAACCCAGATAATACCTGCACTTACCCATACTTCAGCGTAGAGAAGGACCTACTGTATCGGGTGGCAAAAAGGGCAGAAGAAACCGTTGAGCAGCTGGTGGTGCCCAAACCTTACAGGAAGTTGGTGTTGGAGTTGGCCCATGGGCACATTCTTGGAGGTCATCTGGGGACAGAGAAAACCCGAGAGAGGGTATTACAGAGATTCTATTGGCCGGGGGTGATGAAGGACGTAGAAAATTATTGTTCCTCCTGCCCTGTGTGTCAGAGGTCGGCCCCGATGCCACATTTCCGTAGCCCGCTGGTCCCTCTACCCATCATTGAGGTCCCGTTTGAGAGAATCGCAATGGATTTGGTAGGTCCTATAATCAAGTCCGCTAGGGGGCACCAGTACATATTGGTTATAATGGACTATGCCACCCGTTATCCAGAAGCGATCCCTCTCAGAAATACCTCGGCCAAAACCATAGCCAAAGAGCTATCTCTTGTTTTTAGCCGGGTGGGTATTTGTAAAGAACTGCTTACGGACCAAGGTACACCCTTTATGTCCCGGGTTATGAAAGAGCTGTGTAAATTGTTCAAAGTGACGCAATTGCGTACATCTGTGTATCACCCCCAAACCGATGGGCTGGTTGAAAGATTCAACAAAACCCTAAAACAAATGTTGAAGAAAGTGGTGGATAGAGATGGAAAGGATTGGGACTGTCTACTTCCTTATTTGATGTTTGCTATTAGGGAGGTGCCCCAATCCTCTACGGGATTCTCCCCCTTTGAGTTACTGTATGGGAGACACCCAAGAGGGCTGTTGGATATTGCCAAGGAAACTTGGGAAAGTGAGAGTTCTCCCCACAGGAGTGTGATTGAGCATGTCGCCCTGATGCAAGATCGAATTGCACAGGTAATGCCCATCGTGAAGGAACATTTGGCCCAAGCGCAGTTGGCACAGCAGAGAGTGTACAACCGTGGAGCAAAGACCCGTACCTTTTCCCCGGGGGATAGGATATTGGTACTTGTCCCTACGGTTGAAAGTAAATTCCTTGCCAAATGGCAAGGCCCCTACGAGATAATGGAAAAAGTGAGCGAAGTGAATTACAAGGTCAGACAACCAGGAAGGCGAAAGCCCGAACAGATATATCACGTTAATCTGTTGAAAGCCTGGAGGGATAGAGAGTCCCTAGTCGCAGAAACTTGGTCACCAGCTCAAACTGGTTGCGTGATTCCGGAGGTTGGAATAGCAGCCACCTTGTCACAACCCCAACAACAGGAGGTTAAGGAGTTTGTGCTTCGCAACAAGGAGGTGTTCTCTGAGCTGCCGGGACAAACATCTGGGGTAGAGCATGACATCATTACCCCGCCCGGTGAAAGGGTGAAGTTAAAACCCTATCGGATCCCAGAGGCCCGACGGGAGGCAATACGGGAGGAAGTACAGAAAATGCTGAACTTAGGGGTGTTAGAGGAGTCCCAAAGTGATTGGTCTAGTCCCATTGTGTTGGTGCCTAAACCGGATGGGAGCTGGCGATTTTGTAACGATTTTCGTCAGTTGAACAAAGTTACAAAATTTGACACCTACCCCATGCCACGTATAGATGAGTTGATCGACCGGCTGGGAACAGCCCGATACATGACGACTCTTGACCTCACAAAAGGGTATTGGCAAATTCCCCTGGCCAAGTCGGCCAAAGAGAAAACCGCATTTGTAACCCCAGACGGGGCGTTCCAATATAAGAGAATGCCGTTCGGGTTACAGAATGCGCCGGCCACATTCCAGCGGAAAATGGACCAGATGCTGAGGCCCCATCGGAAGTATGCTGCGGCTTACCTGGATGACGTAATTGTCCATAGCACAGATTGGGCCTCACATCTGCCAAAAGTGCAAGCAGTCCTGGACTCTGTTCGGGAAGCGGGGTTTACGGCTAACCCCAAGAAGTGTACCATTGGGCAGGAGGAGGCCAAATATCTTGGGTACACCATTGGCAGGGGAGTAATAAAACCCCAACTCAACAAAGTCGAGGCCATCCAGAGTTGGCCACGTCCCAACAGCAAGAAGCAGGTACGAGCCTTTCTGGGAATCGCGGGTTATTATCGGCGCTTCATTCCCCACTTTGCTTCTAAGGCTGTGCCCCTAACCAACCTGACGAAAGGGAAAGGGTCGGTCATGATTAAATGGACCCCCGAGGCTGAGGCAGCATTCCAATTCTTGAAACAAGCCTTATGTAGCCAGCCAGTGTTGTACTCACCCGACTTCTCTAAAGACTTTGTCGTACAAAGTGATGCGTCAGATGTGGGGTTAGGAGCAGTATTGTCCCAGGTCTGGAACGGGGAAGAGCACCCAGTCATTTACCTCAGCAGGAAGTTGAAGTCCCATGAGGTAAATTACGCCACGGTTGAAAAGGAGTGTTTAGCGGTGAAGTGGGCTCTAGATTCCCTTCGGTACTATCTGCTAGGTAGGCACTTTGACATGGTTACGGATCACGCTCCGTTAAAGTGGATGGCTCAAAACAAGGAGACAAATAGAAGAGTGAATAGGTGGTTCCTGGCCCTACAGGAATTCAACTTCACAGTAAAGCATCGCCCTGGCGTTCAAATGGGGAATGTGGATGCTTTGTCTCGAGTACATGAATGCCTGATTGCTGGTGTTCCAACCCCAAGGTTAAAACAAGAGGGGGGGGTATGTGACAGCAGGAAGGTAAAGTCACCTGGTTGCATCCAGGGGGGTAGATATATTTCTCCCAGATTCAGGCTTTATGCCGACTTATACAACTAGGGAGTTGATGAAGCCCAGCTGAGGCTAGTGGGCTCATGAATGGCTCATGCCTGGAACCAGACCTGTGTGGACTGTCTAGGGAGAGTGAACCCCTGTGCGGTGAGGCAAAGCCTGTGTGGCTATTTGTTTGGACTTTTACTAAACCAGGGACTTAGGGACTAGGACAGCACCAGGCTGATCCCAGTTGTTAGTTTAGGAAACCTGCATGTTTAGTCAGAGGTCAAACTGACCAGGATTTATTTTGTTTGTTTCTTTTTGGCTTTGCTGTGTTTTTGTCACTGTACATAGAGAAATAAACCGCACCTTTTGATTTTGAAAACCACAACCTCCGTCTGCTGGCCCTGTTTTTGTGTGGGGAGCCCAACCAGGGGGTCACACACACCCGCTACCGAGTTAACCCCCCTCACAACGCGTATAGACGTCATGCACCCTGGAGTAGTAGCTATAATCTCTATAAGATGCGTGCAGCGCTCTGCAAGTGTCAATGAGAAAGTTGTTTTGTAGCGATTTACGAAAAGGCTTAAAGGCTTGGGAGTGTGTGGGGCGACCATGGGATGTGTCCAGGAGGGGGTCGGGGCTAACATTAAAATCTCCCCCAAGGACCAGGAGACCCTCTCGGAAGTCTGCCAGCTTTTCTAACACTGAATCTATAAAGGAGAGTTGTTGGGCATTCGGTGCATACAGCGTTGCGAATGTAAATTTTTGGTTGGCTATGACCCCTTTCACAAAAACATAGCGGCCTTGTGAGTCCAGAGAGCTCTCTGAGGGTTGGAACAGGCATGATTTGTGGAATGGAATGGAATGGCCGTGCCTCGTGATTAAGCTACCGGGGAGTCATTAAAAAACAATTGGCTATAAAGGTGCGTGGGCATCTTGGGGAGGGAATGCTGTCTAGAGTGCGTTTCCTGCAGGAATACTACCTGGGCACCCAAACTTTTCAGTTCTAGCCATAGTTTGTTGCGCTTGTGTGGAGAGCAGAGACCCCGTACATTATAAGACAGTACCTACCTTTAGTGATGTCATACCTGAAGCCGGTGACTATCGGTCGGGTCAGTCCTTTCGGTGTACCTTGTGTGGGTGATAACAGATAAAAACCACCTAGAGACCAAATCAACAAACAAACCAAAAGAGGGAAGAAAAAATAGGGGGAAAACAGTGATTTAAAATAGAAAACAGAAGTAAAACACAAACCAGACCTTGACTAATAGGTCTGGCGCACTATACAAAACACACCTACAGGTCAGGCACCGGGGGAGTTCAGAGACCAAAGACCCCCGGGTACTGGCCTGGTGTCCCACTAGGGACTGTCGCCTGTTTAGGTGAGGCCTAAATAGGGTACGTGGGCAGCCGAAAAGGGAACGTGGGACCTGGTGCCCCATCCAGTCCATGAGATCATATAACAGGATAATGATTAAGGAGGCACCCTAACAAGTGCCCATTAATGGTGAAAAACAGCACACCCCAAAGTGTAACGAGCATTCCATGCCATCCGGCAGAAGGGGAATCAAGCCAGCACAATGCAGTTCTGCAGGGGTTGCAATTTCCAACATCTTCCATTGTGTGAGTCAGTGATCATAATGATGTAGTGATGAGGGCATACAGCCAGTCTATGAAGTCAAAACATGGAAGTAGGAAGTTGAGGTCCCTCCCAGGGACTACAGATAGGAGTCCCAGCAATGTGGTCAATCTCCGGATATGGAAGGATCAGGGGAAGGACCCCCAGTCTGCCGCTTGCGGCCACGGGATCTTCGCTTGCCAGGCGCAGGGATCCATGGTTGAGGCATCTGTGGGATCGAGATGTTTGGGAGATTGCGCCAGTCTGGAAAGTTCATCGGTTCAAGCTCCAGAGTGTGCAAGAAACGGGGAAGATCATCCTTAGTGCGTAGCACGGCCCACCGGCCATTTTTGGACGCCTGGAGGCTGAACGGAAAGCCCCAGCGATATGTAAGACCAGCTGCTTGAATCACAGCCAGTAGTGGACGCAGGGCCCTGCGTTGCATAAGGGTACATCTGGAGAGGTCTTGGTAGAAAGACAGGTGGGCTCCATCGAAGTCAAAGATTGGTCTGGTGCTCATTTTTTGCATGATGCGTTCTTTGAGCGTGTACTTGTGATCATCTGATGGGGGCCTGAGCGCCCTATGAGCCCTGTCTATTTAGATAGGGGCTGAGGCTGGGAGATTTAGGATGTCACAAAACACCCTCTGCAGCGGGGGGATGATGTTCTTAGGCGCGGTGGCTTCCGGTAGGCCGCGAATACAGATGTTCGCTCGCCTGCTGCGATTCTTCATGTCATCCAATTGGCAAAGGAGAGCCTATATTTGCTGGTCATGGGCATAGGACTGTTCTCTGACCATGGAGATAGCAGGCACAGAATCATCAAATTTCTGCTCCAGAGTCTCGTGTCTGTTGTCCCAGCTCGGTAGTGTCAGTTTTCAGCTGCTCAATGTCCTGTTTAAAAGCCCTCTCTATCCGGCTAGTAAACGGCTCTAATGCCTTGTACACATGACCGGACTGTCCGTCTGAATAAAGTCCGTCGGATTGTCCAATGGAGTTCCGACGGAATTCCGCTCAAGCTTGTCTTGCATACACACGGTCACACAAGTCCAATCGTCAAAAACGCGGTGACGTACAACACGTACGATGAGCCGAGATTAATTAAGTTCAATAGGCAGTTCGGCTCTTCTGCTTGATTCTGAGCATGCGTGGTTTTTAGTCCGTCGGAATTGCATACAGACGAGTGGACTTTCCGATAGAAATTTTTGTCGGTCTGAAAAAAAGAGAACAAGTTCTCTATCTAAGTCCGTCGGAATTTCAGAAGGAAAAAGTCTGATGGGGCATACACACGGATGGAATATCCGATGAAAAGAGCCCGTCTGACTTTTTCAATCGGAATATCCGGTCGTGTGTACAAGGCATAAGTCCTCTTTAGTGGGGAGAGACCACAGGTGCTGTCTAATGTCCCTATCCCCTGCCAGGTCCGCTATCTCAGAGCCCCTATCCTGTGATGTGGTGGAGCGGGGGGAGGCAGGGGGGATAGTGTCACTTACAACCCTAGGAGAGGGGATAGGAGACAGCGCAGGATGTGCAGCCTGAGCCTTGTGGTGCTGCTGCGGGGCCGTTCGCTCCGGCGCCATCTTGGATTTCCCCTTCTGCTGGCTAGGGGTGTCCAGAAGGAACGATCCCTGGCAGGTTTGGTAGGGTCTTTTAGGCTGCGAGGATGCCCGCCAACGCTGTGACCTACCCTGGGTGAAAAACGGGGCATAATCGCCCCTGTAGCTGCTGATTAGGCTGCGGACCGAACGGAGCTCAGGCACGGCACGTCCTCACTCCTCCATAGCCAGACCACGCCCCCTGCTTTTGTTGTTTTAACATAGTATATTATAGTTCTATTCCCTGTGGTGTTTTATTTGCCTTACCTTGTAATGATGAGCTCAGTTGTTGTGGCTGCAGTTTTTAGTGTCATGGCTGATCAATTCCCCTTCATTTACATTGAGGGAAAAAAGTATTTGATCCCCTGCTGACATTTGCCCACTGACAAAAGAAACGATCAGTCTATATAATTTTAATGGTCAGTTTATTTTAGCAGTGAGAGACAGAATAACAAAAATATCCAGAGAAACGCATTTCAAAAAAGTTATGAATTGATTTGCATTTTAATGAGTGAAATAAGTATCTGACCCCTTCACAAAACATGACTTGGTACTTTGGTGGCAAAACCCTTGTTGGTAATCAGAGGTCAGACATTTCTTGTAGTTGGCCAGCAGGTTTGCACACATCTCAGGAGGGATTTTGTCCTCTTTGCAGATCTTCTCCAAGTCATTAAGGTTTCAAGGCTGACGTTTGGTAACTCCAACCTTCCGCTCCCTCCACATATTTTATATAGGATTAAGGTCTGGAGACTGGCTAGGCCACTACAGGACCTTAAAGTGCTTCTTCTTGAGCCACTCCTTTGTTGCCTTGGCTGTGTGTTTTGGGTCATTGTCATGCTGGAATACCCATCTACTACCCGTTTTCAATGCCCTGGCTGAGGGAAGGAGGTTCTCACCCAAGATATGACGGTACATGGCCTCGTCTATCGTCCCTTTGATGCAGTGAAGTTGTCCTGTCCCCTTAGCAGAACCCCCCCCAAAGCATAATCTTTCCACCTCCGTGTTTGACGGTGGGGGATGGTGCTCTTGGTGTCATAGGCAGCATTCCTCCTCTTCCAAACTTAGAGAGTTGAGTTGATGCCAAAGAGCTTGATTTTGGGCTCATCTGACCACAACACTTTTATTCAGTTCTCCTCTGAATCATTCAGATGTTCATTAGTAAACTTCATACAGGCTGTACATGTGATTTCTTGAGCAGGGGGACCTTGCGGGCGCTGCAGGATTTCAGTCCTTCACGACGTAGTGTGTTACCAATTGTTTTCTTGGTGACTGTGGTCCCAGCTGTCTCGAGATCATTGACAAGATTCTTCCGTGTAGTTCTGATTCCTCACCGTTCTCGTGATCATTGAAACGCCACAAGGTGAGACCTTACATGGAGCCCCAGACCGAGAGAGACAATTATTTTCAAGATGCTTAGCATTGTAAGAATTCAGCGTCCGGGGAAACGCAGAAGATGCGTAGCATTCTAAGAATACATGTACCTTCAGAGACTGGGCCGCAGGGCAGTATTCCAACAACGACCCCAAACACACCTTCAAGACGACCACTGCCTTGCTAAAGAAGCCGAGGGTAAAGGTGATGGACTGGCCAAGCATGTCTCCAGACCTAAACCCTATTGAGCATCTGTGGGGCTCCTCAAACGGAAGGTGGAGGAGCGCAAAGTCTCTAACATCCACCAGCTCTGTGATGTCATCATGGAGGAGGGGAAGAGACTCCAGTGACAACCTGTGAAGCTCTGGTGACCTCCATGTCCAAGAGGGTTAAGGCAGTGCTGGAAAATAATGGTGGCCACACAAAATATTAACACTTTGGGCCCAATTTGGACATTTTGACTTAGGGGTGTACTCACTTTTGTTGCCAGCAGTTTAGACATTAAAGAGGAAGTAAACCCTGATGGGTTTTACTTCCTCTTTGTTCCCTGCAAAGTAAAAGCATAACTGGCTACTATGCATCGCATAGTAGCCCATTATGTGCCACTTACCTGCAGAAGAAGCCTGCAATGTCCCCTCTCTCTCATCGAGTCCATCTTCAACCCCTCTTCCTTCCGGGGCCGTGGACTCCGGCTCTGCTATTGGCCGGAGTCGGGTGACGTT
Source organism: Rana muscosa (assembly GCA_029206835.1). Lineage (NCBI taxonomy): Eukaryota > Metazoa > Chordata > Amphibia > Anura > Ranidae > Rana > Rana muscosa. Next base: position 1,253,341,887 of record CM055116.1, read on the forward strand.
ACGTCGTATGCGCGCGGGAGCCAACGGTCACAGCATGTGCACAATAGAAACGGCACGGATCGTGCCCTTTCTTTAGTGCGCATGCGCAGATTATGTCGACGCATGCGCATATATAAAAAAAGTCAGGAAAATATTAGGGATGTTACTGATTAAAATTTTCGTGTTCGATTAATCTGCTTTTTTTTAAATCGATTAATTGACTAATTTCGATTTAATTATAACGCACATACAGATCCAACTACTTTTAGCTGATCTCCTTGCAGGCTGATTCCCAGTGCAGCTACCAACCACTGGAAAAATGGATAGCAGGATACAAAAAACACAAAGGCAGCGCTCGATGGGAATAGCATTAAAACTTTTATAGTCTTCAAGTAGATAACAAAATAAATATTGCACTGGAGATAAAATCGATGTAGCTACATAAACTGTAAAAATGGTGCGAGTAATTCCAAACTGTAGCAAAAGCAGTCATAAAAACATGTAGCTAAGTATGATACTGGTATAAAAATGTGTACAACGATACCACTGCTGAATCCAGATGAGAAGGGGCTAACATCAGTCCGCCGGCATGTAGATGTCCCGTGAAGGGAACTATCACAACTCCCAGTGGATGGCTGTAGAATCCCAGGTTGATAGAGGGAAGTGATAGAGGGAAGTGTAACAGCCCCTTGCGTGTGGCAGATAGTAAGGTCCCGCCGGCATGCAGATATGAAGGCACAGCAAAGGAGCCCTTCAGATGGACACGGCAAGCCCCGCCGGTGTCCGTGACGTCACCGGATCTCCGACGGAACTCCCTGAAGACCCGGAAGCCAGCGGAGAGGTGAGTACCGATCAAAAAAGTTAATCGATTAATCGAGGAATTAATAGTTAATTTCCACAGCCATAGAAAAGTGCATCAAAGTTAGTCCCAGGTTAACATGCAGTCCAAGCATTAAGGTGAGTGAAAAGGGGTGTAAGTGCTTTATAATTTCCGATTAGTGTCTAAATGTGTAGCAGATATGACTGCAAGTTTCAGGCGGCTAGGTTGGTCATGTTGGACCAGTGTGGTTGCTAAATGGTTGTCACTCTCCCCTGACAGCACAGAATCCTGGGCTCCATTCCCACCGACCTGTTATGGGAAAATCATTGCAGTACAAAACAAAGCCAATAGATGGCAGTGTAAAATCATTTATTTTTTAAGTTTGTCTCTTCTTTTTTATTTTACTTATAGCCCTCTCTTTTAAAGAGTATAAAAACTTTGTTTTTTTGATTTCCACTTCTTGATCTTAAATGTTTGGTTTTTTTAAGTTTTTTTTTTTTAATTTTCATTATTTCTCTATTAATTTAACAAATTTGTTATCAATTGAAACATTTGTAATGCATATTATGTATTTTGTTGTGAGTTTTTTTTTTTTTTTTTTAATAAGGACAATCAAGACTTTTTAAAGGTATTTTGTATAGTGCTGACAATTTATATAGTGCTCTCCATATTTATCACACATTCCTCCTCAGTCGCTGTTCTCAAGGAGCTTACAAGCCTTTCACATCTAAACAGGAACACCCGCCCTAATGGAAATCACAGGTGCTGGCTCTGCAAAAGCTTGAGAGAAGAAAAAGATCCTGGACGGCCACACACCATAGAAGGCATCTTTATTGATATGAAAAAATAAATAAAATCCAAATGCAGTCACTTCATGTGAAGGAAAAAACAGGGAGAACAACTAACGCGTTTCACGCCTTTTCATGGCGCTTAGTCATAGCTAATGTTATGGTTGTTAAAATTACAAGTTTAATTCAGTAATTCATTATGACATTAACACCAAAAATAAAAGTAAATGCGAAGTTACGAAAACAAGTGGAACAATCAAAAAGAAAAGTTTACATTTAATGGGGAAAAAAATAGAAATCCACAAAAAATAATACTTAAACTGTATGTAAACCCTAACAATGAACTTTGTCTTATTTTGCTTTTCTTTATTTTGGTTTGGTACATATTACATTGGAATATATACACACACACACACACACACACACACACACACACACACACACGCGCATATATAGAGTTCAAATTCAGTGTTATAATGTTCCCCCATCATATATACGTGTGTTGTATTCATCTAAAGCAAGGGTCCTCAAACTTTCTTAAACAGGGGGTCAGTTTGATCAAGGTTGAGAGTGGCATTTAGTGTGCTTGGTGGGATATCTCTGTAACAGAACTTTGTTTTGTCTTTCAGTGAGATCAGTCGCCTGGATCTGGGGCTGATAGTGGAGATGTGGAACAAAGGCCTTATCTGGGATACCATGGTGGGAACGGTGTGGATCCCTCTGCATACCATCCGCCAGTCGGATGAGGTGAGATCATGGGGCCTACATGGTGCTTTTTTTTTTTTTTTGAGTATATTTTCTTTACTATGATCAGAACAAAAAAAAAATTCCATGTAAATTTTGCTTATGAATATTTTATTGCCAGTGGGTGGAGCTCTAGCCTGTTTACTGGGCTCAATAGCTCAGGCTAGTTGACAGTAACAACGGTTTTATCAGAGTTGAATATATGCAACACAGACAGATAAAATATCTGACCTGGTTTCTAGGCTTCAGTATCTGTGTCAGCTCTGGGCTTTTTGGTTAAGATCGAGTGTAATATCTATCCCTCTCAGATGTAACAAGGTGAGTGTGGTGTGAGGGCTCTTTTCCTCCTGGGGTGAATCTGGCCTGATGCACTAGGCTTGTCCCTGGTTGAAGGTGTAACTCTCCCAAAGTACGAATGCCTTGCTGGTAGGGACGGTGTTGCATTTGTCTGGCTAGGGGCCAGGCTGAGAAAAGCCCCATAGTGCCTGTGGCAGCCCAGGGGTGCCAGAAAAACTCCAGTTGCGGTTGCCCCCTATGCTTTTACTATGGCAACATGGTCACAATCCTTTTTTTCACACCTGCCCCCTGGGCTGGGCCTTTTGGAATTTTCATACCAGCTAGAAGGCCAGCCAATTGCACTTTGGCACCCTAAGCAATATTCTTTTATCCCCATCCCTTTTTTTTATGTTGTATGTTTTTACACAGCAAAAGGTCACTTTACTCACTCCTGATTAGAAGGGTGTAGGTCCTCAGAACTTTCCTGAAAGTACAGTATATACTCGAGTATAAGCTGACCCGAATATAAGCCGAGGCACCTAATTTTACCACAAAAAACTGGGAAAACGTATTGACTCGAGTATAAGCCTAGGGTGTCCATCTGCATGCCTCACTGTGCCTCACTTTGCCTCACTGTGTCCATGTGCATGCCTCGTTGTGTCCATGCCTCGTTGTGTCCATGCCTCGTTGTGTCCATGCCTCGTTGTGTCCATGCCTCGTTGTGTCCATGCCTCGTTGTGTCCATGCCTCGTTGTGTCCATGCCTCGTTGTGTCCATGCCTCGTTGTGTCCATGCCTCGTTGTGTCCATGCCTCACTGTGCCTCACATTGCCTCGCTGTGTCCATGCCTCACTGTGCCTCACATTGCCTCGCTGTGTCCATGCCTCGCTGTGTCCATGCCTCGCTGTGTCCATGCCTCGCTGTGTCCATGCCTCGCTGTGTCCATGCCTCGTTGTGTCCATGCCTCGTTGTGTCCATGCCTCGTTGTGTCCATGCCTCGCTGTGCCCATGCCTCGCTGTGCCCATGCCTCGCTGTGCCCATGCCTCGCTGTGCCCATGCCTCGCTGTGCCCATGACTCGACTGACGTTTAACATGGGAGTCTATGGAAGGGGTGCCCGGCTTTGAAAGATCGGTGCTCCCTGGCCGTAGGTCCTCCAGGCAATAAACTTTGCACACATGTAGAAGAGAAATGGGGCTACATGTGTGCCAAGCTCCGGGTTCAGGGGACCTAAGATCGGCCGGTACCGGGTCCCCAAATTCACCGGAGAAATGACCATTTAAGATGGGAGTCTATAGAAGGGGTGCCCGGCATTGAAAAAATCGATGCTCCCCGGACAACAAACTTTGCACACTTGTAGAGGAAGAGTGGGGCTACATGTGTGCCAAGTTTGGGGTCCAGGGGACCTACGGCTGGCCGGTACTGGGTCCCCAAAATATGGGAGATCAGGCGCAAAAAGGTGACTCGAGTATAAGCCGAGGGGGGCATTTTCAGCACAAAAAAATGTGCTGAAAAACTCGGCTTATACTCGAGTATATACGGTACTTGGGTGGACCTTGCTTCAGCAGGCCTCCCAAAGAAAGGGCTCTGTCTGGTTTCAGCTAGATGGACCACGAATACCCCAATCCCTGGCAGGAGTCTTGCCCCCCTGCGGGATCAGGGCCAGGGTCCTTTCTCTTTGGAGGACCATGTGTGAATTCTGTGAACTTTTTTTGTATACTTCATTTTTTGTGCTCGCTTTTTTTTTTTTTTGCACCTGGTGTTAATTTTTTATGAGCATAATGCACCGTGGAGTTTAAAAAAAAAGCAAATAAAAAAAAAAGCCGCAAAGCATCACTATGTTGAATGGACTAGTTCAAGGTCGACATGCTAAGTTTGTAGCACAAAAACTAAACTTTGCATTACTTGGATTGTACAAAAATATAAAAAAAAAAATAATTATAACACTAATCAGGTATGCAGTATAGCCCTTTTTCTTTTTATGGTGGTGATGGTAGAAATATTGGGAAAATGTGTGTGAACAAAGAGGAAAATCGCACACACTTGTAACACATGGCATTCATACAATTATAACCTGCACACATTATGCATCCCTACACAGCAGGTGTAATTTTTTTTTTTTAAGGGGTCTTCAGTTTGAAGATCTTATCTGCGTCAAATGTTCACAGCAGGGAGGTCAAACCTGTGGTCTGCTGAAGATTTTCTTTGCCTGCTGAAGGCAGCAAGATAGGGAGACGCAAATATACAATAAGGCCTCATGCACACTGGACGTTTTTACAGCAGCTGTTTTTGGCAGTAGACGTTGTTTTCTACAGTCATTAAACTCCCCATCATGTTATCCTATGTGTCCATGCACACATAGGCTGTTATCAGCAGTTTTGGGCAGTGCCGTTTTTGAGCAGTAAAAAAAAAAAAACTAGTGGGTTCTAAGAGATGTTTTTCAGCTGTAAAAACACTCCAACGCTAATGAACGTCGATAAACGCTCAAAAACTTTGTTCACCAGCGTTTAACGTTAAAAAATCTTCAAAAAAAGGCTAAAAAACGCTAACGCGGCAAACCGCTAACAAGCGCTATTGCAAAAACTTTGAAAAAAGTTGAAAAACTCACTGCAAAGCTGGCGTTTTTAGAACGTTATTTTAACGTCCAGTGTGCATGAGGCCTTAAAGAGGAAGTAAACCCCGGTCCACTTTTCCTATCTTAAAATTATTATGTTACTCAAGGTTATTCCAATGCTTATGCCATATATTATTTTTAAAAACGAGGCCCGCAAATACCTTTTTTCTTTCTCGTACATCACGGGACACAGAGCGACATAGTCATTACTAATGGGTTATATAGATACCTTCAGGTGCTGGCACTGGCAACTTCCAAAACCGGAAGTACCCTCCCCTATATAAGCCCCTCCCATCCGGGAGCACCTCAGTTTTTTGCCAGTGTCTAAGGTGTTGGCCAAGAAGAAACATGTGTTTTTCACTGAGCTTGCGTACAGGTTCTTTTGGGCCTCAGTAAGCTATTCCGGATCCGACCAAAAAAGCTTCATAGCTAAACGGTCGGTACCCGGGCCTTGCAGAGAAGAGCAAGGTTTTGCCTGTAATGCTTCTCTTAGAGCTGGACCCTGGGATCCAGAGCTCTGGTCATACCCACGACCAAGATGTTTTCTGTGCAGGGTGCTATACAGGTCCAGGGGAGTGGAATCCTTGGGAACCCGGTCCCTGAAGGTTTGATTACAATGCCTGCCGTGATAGGTGAAGTTTGGGCTTCTGTGGACCAAACAGAGTCCTGCGGCGAGGAAAAGGTAAGTGGGGGCCCTCGGGAACTTGGTTCTATTGAGGGACCCCCAAGCCTATTTTTGTCTTTCTGCCTGTTACCTAAGGTATTCCCGCTAATATTCTGTGTATGCCTGTTACTACTGAGAAAATGTAAAAATTTTAATAGTAGGCAAGAAAAAATAAAAATAAAAATGTAAGACCGCGGTACCTGTGTTAGACACTAGAGGCCGCTATGGTTCTTTTTCTTGTAATGTGGATTTTTTTCGTCCAGAATCAAATCCAGGCAGTTGGTATGTTCTCTCCTGGGAAGCTGTCTCCTCTGCCCTGTTGCTGCGCTCATCCATCCCCGGGCCCTGCGGCAAAGGGACCCTGGCTCCCATCTAGCTCCTTGTTGTTTTCAAAAAAGGCGCCGAAGGCGCACGTGCCCGCGCGCGCGCACGCGCCTCTATTCATAGAGGCGATCTGGAAAAAGGGGCGGAGCGGGTGGATGACGCTCAGGTGTGCGCCGCGGCGCTACTGCGCATGTGCGGGCGTCCAGCGTGTTTTAAAGCACATTATAGTTGGCTATTGAAGTGCACAGACAGAGCTAGCAACAGTATAAAGGCACACAGAGGCGGTTGATGCAGGCATCCCCTAGAAAGGCACTTTAGTAGACACCAACTGTGATATAGCAGCAATTGTGCTAGACTATTCTCAGTAAAAGTGGTGTATTACGGCTGGAATACCTCAGCTTTAGGCTTAGGAATATGCCGTCCAGAAGCTCCGGAACTGAATCTTCCAGGAAGCGAAGGGGGTCTCATCGGGCTCTGAGGATCTTGGGCATGCTTCTGCTGCACCAGTCTCCCCTGAAGTTCAGAGGTAAGTGACCGTAGAGACCCCGCAGGGGTACTTGGTACTGTGGCTGTCCTCAGTTCACCTGCTCCTGTGTATGTAACAGAGGAGGTTTTTTCCTCAGCTCTGGGAGGATTAGAGAGAGATTGTCAACATTGATCGCTGCCTCCCTGTCAGGGAAAGCACGCCCCATCTCCGTCTCCTCCTTCAGAGTGCCTGTTAGCAGAGCAACAGTCCCATACAGGGATCGACCTGCCTAAAGGGGATCAGGATAAGGTTGATTCTGTTATAGAGGAATCAACAGTGGGGGAACCTTTTCTCAGCATCTCAAGCTGAAAGATTATGGGTTCAGTCTCTGACTAACATGGTCCGATCAGCATTAAAAATGCACCTTGCGGAACCATCAACCACTACTGTATCCTCGTTGGGGTCGCTAGAAGCCCCCGGACTGTCTGTTCTTTTCCACTTCACCCTTTACTGAAAGGGCTCATTTACCAGGATTGGGAACATCCTGAGAAAATATTTATTCCCCCAAGAGATTTCCGGTGGTCTATCCCATGGAGGATAAGTTCATCAAAAAAAAAAAATGGAAGGTCCCTTCAGTGGACGCAGCCATCTCTTGTATGTATAAATCACTGACATGTCCAGTGGATAATGTCCAAATGTTCAAGAACCCAATAGTAAAAGATTGGAGTCCTTATGAAAGTCTGCTTCTTTCTACAGCAAACTTGGTGACACAACCAGCAGTAGCAGCTATTGGGGTCTGCTAAGCAGTGAAGGATCAGTTAAAACAGGTCTTGAGGGACTTGACAGATCAGCAGGCCTTGCCCTAGCTGATCTACCTAGAGCCTTAGGCTTTGCGGTTGACGCCATAAAGGATTCAGTCCATCAGGCCTCCCGCCTTACGCTGTCTATAGTACATATGCGTAGGCTTCTATGGCTCAAAAACTGGTCTGCTGAAGCTCCCTGTAAAGAATGGCTGGTTAGCGTCCCATTTCATGGTGAACGCTTATTCAGGGAAAACCTGGACAAATATATCCAGAAAATTTCCAGCGGTAAAAATACGCTCTTGCCGGTTAAAAACAGAGTTAGAGGTCCCTCTTTAAGAGGCCTGCTTCTCCAGTCCCTGGGGCATCGGCTGTGTAACAGTTCCGACGGCCTCCTCGGTCAATTCCCGGGGGTAAAAAACAGGGACAATAGCAGGGTAATGAGAAACCCTGGGTCAGGGGAGGTACAAAACCTCCCCCAAAGTTAAATTCATTGAAGGGTTGCCCCCACTCAGTCAGGTGGGGGGAGGACTCCAGTTGTTCGCAAGAGACCTGGCGGGACACGATCAAAACAGATAGGTGCTCTCCGCAGTATGTTTGGGATACAGTTTGGGGTTTAAAGACTCTCCTCCTTCCCATTTTTTTGAGGTCAAACGTGCCAAGGGATCCCCGGAAGAGAGAGTCCCTCCTGTTGGCACTAGAACAACTATTGCTCCAAGGAGTAATTATGGAGGTTCCCCTGGAAGAATGAGGGTTCGGGTTTTACTCAAACCTCTTTACAGTCCCGAAGCAAACGCGGACGGGAGGCCCATATTAATTCTAAAAGGGCTATACAAATTCCTGTATATCAGGACTTTCCGATGGAGTCGATCCGATCGGTGACCACTGCCCTACAAGGGGAGGATTGGTTAGCCGCGATCGACATCAAAGATGCTTATTTGCACATTCCCATCTTTCCAGTCCACCAAAAATTTCTACGCTTTGCAGTAGAAGGGCGCCATTTTCAGTTCAGAGCCTTACCCTTCGGTTTGGCCACAGCACCACGAGTGTTTACAAAAATTCTGGCCCTTTATTGGCCAATCTAAGAACACAAGGTGTAATGATAATGGCATATCTAGATGACTTGTTGCTGATAGACCACTCAGTGAAAAAACTAGACGTGGTCGTTCACAAGACAATCAAGTATCTGGAATCTCACGGTTGGATTATCAACCGAGACAAGTCAGCCCTAAAAACCAGTCAAAAGTCTGGAATACTTGGGGCTAAGGTTGGATTCAGGCCAGAGAAAAATATTCTTGCCTCAAGGAAAGGTGTTGTCTTTGAAAGATTTGATCCACTTAGTGGGTACAAAAAAGACAGCCGTCCATACGCCTGTGCATGAGGCTGCTGGGAAAAATGGTGGCATCATTCGAAGCAGTACCCTACGGTCAATTCCATTCAAGGAATTTGCAAGGGGCCATACTGTCAGCCTGGAACAAAAAAGTTCAGGCCCTAGACTTACAATGTCCTTGTCCCCTTCCGTTCGCAAGAGCCTCCGTTGGTGGTTGGTTCCCCAAAATCTGGATAAAGGGAAATCCTTCAGTCCGATTTCTTGGAAGGTGGTCACTACAGATGCCAGCCTTATAGGCTGGGGAGCAGTACTGGAGTAATAGTCTCTCCAGGGCAGATGGTCGGATGCAGAAAAGGCCCTGCCCATCAATCTCTTAGAGATACGAGCAGCCCGGTATGCCCTAGTAGCATGGACATCCAAACTCCAAGGGTCCCCTGTCAGAATTCAATCAGACAATGCCACAGCAGTGGCATATATCAATCATCAGGGGGGCACCAGGAGTCGTGCAGCCCAGAGGGAAGTAAATTACATCCTGAAATGGGCAGAAAGATATGTCCCAGCCATATCTGCGGTATTTATTCCAGGAGTGGAGAATTGGAAGGCGGGCTTTCTAAGTCGCCAGCAATTATGCCCAGAGGAATGGTCCCTTCACCCCGAGGTTTTCTGGACAATATGTCAGCGGTGGGGAACATCGGATGTAGATCTTCTAGCATCCAGATTCAACGCAAAGGTGGACAGGTTTGTCTCTCGGACAAGGGATCCCCTAGCTTGCGGCTCGGATGCCCTAGTGTTCCCTTGGGATCAGTTCAAGCTGATATATGCATTCACACCGCCACAATGGTTACCTCGATTACTCCGCAGAATCAGGGTAGAAAAGAAACCAGTGATTTTGGTGGCTCCAGCGTGGCCCCGAAGAGCGTGGTACGCGGAGATTGTAAAATGTCAGTGGGGAGTCCTTGGTCTCTCCCACGTCGTCCGGACCTGCTTTTGCAAGGACCGATATACCACCCTTCCTTACCAGCCCTAGGTTTGACGGCCTGGCTATTGAAGCCCACATTCTAAAAAAGAGAGGGCTCTCTAATCCTGTGGTATCTACCATGATCAATGCCAGGAAGCCGGTATCCAGGCAGATCTACTATAGAATCTGGAAGGCGTACATCGCGTGGTGTGAGGCCAAGAAATGGCATCCACATAAGTACGTAATAGGTAGGAGTCTGGACTTCCTACAGTGGGCTGTAGATAGGTAGCTTGCCTTGAGTACTATCAAGGGTCAGTTTTCGGCCTTGTCAATATTTTTTCAAAGGCCCTTGGCTTCGCATTCACTAGTCAAAGCCTTTAGATAAGGAGTGATGCGTATTAGTCCTCCGGTTAATATTCCCATATGTCCATGGGATCTAAACCTGGTTCTGTCGGTTCTACAGAAACAACCATTTGAACCATTACAGCATAGTTCCTTGGTTCTTCTCACCAGGAAATTGTTTTTTCTAGTAGTCATTTGTTCGGCTAAAAGAGTGTCGGAATTAGCAGCTATGTCCTGTAAGGAGCCATATCTGGTTATCCATAAGGACAGAGTAGTGTTACGTCCTCATCCAGCCTTTCTTCCTAAGGTGGTATCAAGGTTTTCATTTGAACCAAGATGTGGTTCTTCCTTCTTTTTTCCCCAAACCTAGTTCGGTAGAGGAAAAGTTATTGCATTCTTTGGATGTAGTAAGAGCAGTTAAAGCTTATTTAAAAGCCACTGCTCAGATTCGTAAAACGGATACTTTGTTTATTCTGCCGGAAGGCCCCAGAAAGGGTCAGGCAGCGTCAAAATCTACTTTAGCCAAGTGGATTCAACAGGTCATTATGCAAGCCTATGGCTTAAGAAGGAGACCGCCTCCGTTCAAAGTTAGAGCGCACTCCACGAGAGCAGTTGGAACTTCATGGGCAGCGCATCACCAGGCCTCCCTGGCTCAAATCTGTAAGGCCGCAACATGGTCTTCAGTACACACGTTTACTAGGTTCTACCAGGTGGACGTTAGAAGTCAGGAGGATGTCGCCTTTGGGCGCAGTGTGTTGCAGGCCGCAAAAGATCCTCATGTCTGATAGCGCTCAGCTTATTTATGGTGTATCCCCCCCCCCCTCGTTGGGCATTGCTTTAGGACATCCCATTAGTAATGACTATGTCGCTCTGTGTCCCGTGATGTACGAGAAAGAAAATAGGATTTTTATAACAGCTTACCTGTAAAATCCTTTTCTTGGAGTACATCACGGGACACAGAGCTCCCGCCCCTCTTTAGGGACACTTATTGCTTTGCTACAAAACTGAGGCGCTCCCGGATGGGAGGGGCTTATATAGGGGAGGGTACTTCCGGTTTTGGAAGGTGCCAGCACCTGAAGGTATCTATATAACCCATTAGTAATGACTATGTCGCTCTGTGTCCCGTGATGTACTCCAAGAAAAGGATTTTACAGGTAAGCTGTTATAAAAATCTAATTTTCTAGCGTTTGTTTTCTCTGTGTTTCCGGGTATAGAAATCTCCATTACTACTCCTGTTCTTTGATTCTCCTTCTGACGTCACTTCCGCCCTTACTAGGTCTTTGTTAGAAATCTTGCGCATGCGCTGTAACCAAGCCTCGATCTGGATAGCAGTTACCGCGGCAACCAATACAATACCAATACAATACAACCAATACAAGGAAGTGTTGATGGTGGTAAACAGCGCGAGACTTCTCCTCTGTGACGGACAGAGAGGAAGTTCTCGCACACTGAGTTCCGGAAATACAGCGATGAAAAACCGGCAAGCATCACTTGCCGGTTTTGACGCGGTAATCTGCGCATGCATGGTGACGTCATTGAAATCGAAAAATGACATTTGTACGGGAAATAAAGCGGTGAATACACTTACACAGGCAGCGATCAGCTGCCTGTGTTATGGGTAATATATTTAGACAATCTTGTGAAAGAGGGTTTACAACCACTTTAAAGTTGTGGTGGTTGAGCAGGAGATATCTCTGTGAAGGTGGTGGGCTGATCCTATACTCGGGATGACTCAAGCTCCAATGATGCTGACTAGAGTGGGCCTTTGCATGCAATGCGGTTTGAGCTGATGAAGATGCTGGGCAGTAAATTTTGAGCTGAAGAAGTGGCTGGTTTGTGAATTTGCAATTAAAGAAGGTGACAGGCAGTGAATTTGAGCCAAAGAAAGGTGTTGATCGGTATATTTGAACCAAAAAAAAGGCGTTGAATTAAAATTGAGCTGAAAAAGGTGACAGGCCTTGAATTTGAGCTGAAGAAGGTGATGGTCAGTGATTTTGAGCTGAAAAGGTTTTGCATCAAACTTGAGCTGCAAAAAGGTTGTGGGGGATCGAATTTGAGCCAAAGCTTTTCTCTGGCTCAAATTTGATGCTCAATTGAATTTGAGCTTCAGAAGTGGTAGGCAGGGAATCTGAGATGTAGAAAGTGATACGCAGTGGCTCAGAGATGTAGAAAGTGGTGGTCCATAGATTTGTGCTAAAGGAGGTGTTGAGCATTGCATTTGAGCCTCAGAAGGGGTTGAGAATTGAATTTGAGCCTCTGAAGAAATGGGCTTTGCATTTGAGCCTCCAAAGGGGTTGGGCATTGCATTTGAGCCTCTGAAAAGGGTTGGGCATTGTATTTGAGCCTCCAAATGGGTTGGGCATTGCATTTGAGCCTTCAAAAGGGTTGGGATTTGCATTTGAGCCTTCAAAGGGGTTGGGCATTGCATTTGAGCCTTCAAAAGGGTTGGGATTTGCATTTGAGCCTTCAAAGGGGTTGGGCATTGCATTTGAGCCTTCAAAGGGGTTGGGCATTGCATTTGAGGCTCGAAATGGGTTGGGCATTGCATTTGAGCCTTCAAAGGGGTTTGGCATTGCATTTGAGCCTTCAAAGGGGTTTGGCATTGCATTTGAGCCTTCAAAGGGGTTTGGCATTGCATTTGAGCCTTCAAAGGGGTTTGGCATTGCATTTGAGCCTTCAAAGGGGTTGGGCATTGCATTTGAGCCTCGAAATGGGTTGGGCATTGCATTTGAGCCGCTGAAAAGGGTTGGGCATTGTATTTGAGCCGCTGAAAAGGGTTGGGCATTGTATTTGAGCCTCCAAAAGGGGTGGGGCTTTGCATTTGAGCCTCCAAAAGGGGTGAGGCTTTGCATTTGAGCCTCCAAAAGGGGTGGGGCTTTGCATTTGAGCCTCCAAAGGGGTTGGGCATTGCATTTGAGCCTCCAAAAGGGGCGGGCATTGCATTTGAGCCTCAAAATGGGGTGAGCATTGATTTTGCGCTAAACAATGTATTGAGCAGTTTATTTGAGCTGAAAAAAGGTGTTGGGCATTGAATTAGAATTTGAGCTAAAGACAGTAATGGGCAGTGAATTTTAGCTTAAGATGGTGGACAGTGAATTTAAGCTGCAAAAGGTGTCGGGCATCAAATTTGAGCCAAAAAACCCTTTGGCCATTGAATTTGAGCCTTGGAATGGGTTGGACATTGTATTTAAACCACAGAAGTGATTCCCTGCACTCTGCACCTGGGTTGAATGATGGTGAAGACTGCAGGTCTGAAGATGTCTAGTGGCAGAAAGGAATTACTGCAGGGGGCAGCGTTGGAGAGGTTAGTTTTGTAGCCAGTGCTGTGTTTTTTTTTTTTTTTGTTTTTTTTTAAAGCTCACTGGCGGGCTTGGAAAACAACCAGAATTTTTTTTTTTTCCTATAGTTGTACTTTGAAAATAATGTTGCCACCACCATGCGAAAGAGAGATAAAGCTGTACTTGGTCATCTCAATTGGACACTCTGTGATCACAGCATTTTCCAATCGGCTGTCAAGAATCATTTACAGGAAAATGTTGGGCTTTCATTCAGAAGGGTCCCCACCGCTGCTTCTGTGTTCTACTCTGATCCACAGGGTGTCAAAGATTCGGGGACTCCCGCTGTGCCTCCGATGTGACCAATTTACTTTTCAGGCTCTTCAGAAGTTGGGAGATTTTTGTGTCATAAATCCGTTTTATACCATATTCAGCGGGAATAAACTTTGTGCTCCAGCTGGCTGTCAAAGGTTTAATAATTTAGTAAAGCACCTATTAATTGTCCTAAAACAAGGCATCCCTGCCAGGGCTCTGTATAACCAGCTCAACTGTTTATCCCATTTTCCTTAATTGAAAGAGAGAGGACGTTTAGGACCTCACACTTGAATATAGTTTGTCTGCGCCCACCCCTACCAACCGATAGAAGAACAGCGATGGTTCCTGGTGCATTTTGGGAGCAGAGAATTTTTTTCTGCAGCGGTCCCTTCTACATGTGCCTGACATGGGGACCCCATAGTCACTAAGTATTTAATAAAGAAAGTATTGACAGTTCACCAATCATAGGAAGAGATTATCAGGCCCTTTCACATGTGAACAATGCTTCTCGGAAATCTGTTGGCTTTTTGTATCTTGCTAGCCTCTGTTGTGATATTTTGAAGCAGTATAGACATCATTTGGTAATTGTTTCCTGTCTTCACTTCTCTGTGCAAAATCATGAAATGTGAACGTTAAACTGAACTCCGGGCCGATATAAAGACACAGGTAATGCAGCTCTGTTTTCATAATTAAGTTAATACTTCTGTAGCCACCCCCTCACCCCGTCCTCTTTAGCTAGGGGTATGTCACGCGACAGGGTGAGGTGTGCTACGGCCCATGTCCTCCCCACAACGGCGGGCGAGGTGAAGGCCAATACCTGATGTTTCCTCGGGCCAGTGTGTCCTGAGCATGTACCGAGTCTGTCGTGCAGAAATCACCGAACCACCCTTTGCTCCCATTAACAGAGTCCATACACCGATCACAGTCCAATTGTTGGTTTATTTCGTATCTCCACATACAGGCAATGCGATGGCATGATACGGTGAGATGAGCAGGTCGAGGCACTATACTGATCTGGGTCCCTACACCCCCCTATGCTATGACCAAGGGTTGTAGGAGTCTTGACATGAATACCTCCGTTGCGTTGCGGCCTCTACCAGGGGAAGATGTCCTCCCAAGAGAGTTACCGAAGGCCCATCCGTCACCGGGTTGACACTACACCGGGTCTTCGAACGGGTGACCTCCCCAGCCTCCTCACCTCAGATGCGGGTCCCCTCGCAAAGGGCGCCCTGGAGCAACTTCACCCTCGCGGGACCCGGTCGGAGTCACTGGGTCCCAGGCCTCCTCAATAGTACCTCATCCCAGGCTGAAGGTGCCTGGGATGGACTCCATCTTCATTCCGGCCAGGCCTAGGGCGCCTAGGCCGGAACCTTGAACCACCCGCACCCAGGCCTAAGGTGCCTGCGTGCGTGAAGAGATGATCCCCCGAAAAAGAGACCTCGTGGCGAGGGCGTCTCCCCCTTTTATCTCCTCCCTTCGATACCACGGCGGGTTCCCCGCCCCGGCCGTACCATCTCCAGGAAGGGACAAAGAAGGGTAGCACTGCGGTAGTGATTCTACCCCGAGCCAGTAGGTACACTGACACCCACTGGTCAAGGAGAATATTACACCACCCAATCCTCCACGAATAACAAAAAGGGGTCTGAACCCTAACACAATTACACACTTGGGTCACACTACCCCCAAGTGTATCCCACTAAATTGAGGACCCCGCTACACTTCATTAAATGTAGTTTAAGGCATTGAATTAGACCTATTGTCAGCCTCTTGCATGAAAGTAAAGACAAAAAAAAGACAATAAGCAACAATAAAATAAATGGGATTAAGAAGTAAAAAACACAAATTAAAGTTTGCCTGGTCTTTGGTTCAGTGCAGAGTCCAATTTGCTTGCAGAGTAAAGCCTCGTACACACGATCGGATATCCTATGGATTCTAATCCGATGGTTTTGTCCATCGGAAATCCGATAAAGCTGACTTCCATCAGTCTTGCCTACACACCATCAGTCAAAAAACCGACCGACCGTTCCAAACGCGGTGACGTAAAACACTCCGATGAGCCGAGAAAAATGAAGTTCAATGCTTCTGAGCATGCGTCGACTTGATTCTGAGCATGCGTGGGTTTTTTATCCGATGGACTTGCCCATAGACGATCAGAGTTTTCGATCGGTTTTTTATCCATCAGAAAAATTTAAAACGTGTTCTATTTTTTAAAACTGATGGAAAAAAGACCGATGGGTCCCATACACGATCGGTTTGTCTGATGAAAACAATCCATCGGACGTTTTTCATCGGTTAAACCGATCGTGTGTACAGGGCTTCAGTCCAATCTAATTTATCAGAGGTACTGGCTCTCAGAAATGTGACTTTTTCATTATCCTTACTCAGGACTTCATATTCAGCCCTTTTTTCTGGTCCCTGGAGAGGACGTTTACAGAAATAACACACTAAGGGATGTGCTGAAGTGACTGGAGCGTTTTATATGATGTTCTAGTGCAGTGGTCTCCAAACAGTGACATGGCCCTTTGCTAGCCTTTATCCGGCCCTTGGGGCAATATTCCTTCCATCGATTTTGAGGCACGATTCCTTATACTGATACCAATGATGAGGTTACTATTCCTCCTACTAACCCACTACTCCTTTTTCTCCTACTGACCACCTACTGCTGGGTCCGAGGCATTTTCTGCACCCACTGGCCACAATCTGGCCCTCCTAAAGTCTGAAGGACAATAAACTGGCCCTTTAAAAGGTTTGGAGACCCCTGTTCTAATGGATACACCCTTGCTGCCTGCTAATTGATTTTTACATATAAAAGGTTGCACAATCTTGACAGCCAACATAATATTGCACAGTATGAAATGACGATTTATTGGAGACAACAAATAACCTAAATTGGATACATATAAATCTTAGGCGGTCTAATGTATCTTAATAGCCTTTTACACCTTTTAATATAGGCATGTTTGGTGTTTAATTGGCATCTTCCAATACTTTTATGTTATCACTTGTTATGAAGGTAACTTCATCATGGCAGGAATTATTGAACTATATAAAATTTAGACGACCACCACTCATTAAAATAAAAAATAAATTCTCACTTGTTTGTTAATCCTGAATAGTTTAATACTTTTTGGAAATATTAAGTACCCTTTTTATGAGGTGCTACCCAACACTTCCTGCTTCACCACCTAGACCAGGGGTCTCCAAACTTTCTTAACAAATAACCAGTTTACTGTATCTAAAATTTTAGGTGGGCCGCACTGTGGCCAGTGGGAGTAGAAAATGTTCTTGTGACAGTGGGAGTAAACAATGTCCCATAACTGGTATTTGGGGGAGTATTAGTCCCATAACTGGTATTAGGGGGAGTATTAGTCCCATAACTAGTATTAGGGGGAGTATTAGTCCCCTATCGTTGGTATCAAGGGGAGGAATAGTGCCCCATAATGTCAGTTTGAGGAATAGTGCCCCATTGTTAGTGTCCGAGGCAGGAACTATGCCCTACTGTTGATGACAGTGGGGGGAATAATGCCCCAAGGGCTGGATAAAAGAAAGAAAAGGGCCGCATCCAGCCGCAGTTTGGAGACCACTGACCTAGACGTAAAACACGTAGGGACCCTGCTCTGCCTCTTGGGATGTTCACATCGCACATCCCAGGAGGCAATATCTTATGAAGAGGTGTATGCACAGACATGACACGTCTCTCTGTAAGGACCAAACACCTGAAACCAGGGAGTCCATACCAAGGATAATCTTCAGATAGTGCTAGATTAATTTGACCTTGGTAGGGTGAAGTTCCTCCCAGTGGCGTACTAAGTAGGGGGTGGGGGGGGCTTGCTGCACCGGGTGCAACACACTGGGGGGTGTCAGGCCGACGCCCACCCCCCCTCCTAACACACACAGCAGGGAGCCTGGCTTTGCAAGGGGGATGCGAGCCGCACCCGAGTGACACCCGTCGGCACACCCGGGACCCGGCCGCAACGATACCCTTCTCTCTTTGCCACGCCTCTGATAAGTCTCGGCTGTGACTGTCTCACACAGCCGAGCAGAGTGAAGCCACCTCCCCCTCCTCCGTGTAGTCTACAAGTGCTTTGTGTGCAGCACGCGCTGATCATCTGAGCCAAGGTACATTACTGGTCTGAAGGGGGGGTGGGTCTGTATTGTAGGGGGGGTCTGCACTGTAGGGGGTTCTGTGTAACATGCAGGGGGTCTAGAACTGTTAGGGGGGTGTCTGTGTAACATACAGGCATCTAGAGCTGTGGGGGGCTGTGTAATGTAAAGGGGTCCAGAGGTGCAGTGTAATGTAAAGGGGTCCAGAGGAGCAGGGTGCTGTCTAATGTAAAGGGGTGCAGTGTAATGTAAAGGAATCCAGAGGTACAAGGGCTGTGTAATGTAAAGGGGTCTAGGGGTGCTGGGTGCTGTGTAACGTAAAGGGGTCCAGAGGTGCAGGGTACAGTGTAATGTAAAGGGGTCCAGAGGTGCAGGGTACAGTGTAATGTAAAGGGGTCCAGTGATGCAGGGTGCTGTGTAATGTAAAGGGGTCCAGAGGTGCAGTGTAATGTAAAGGGGTCCAGAGGTGCAGGGTGCTGTGTAATGTAAAGGGGTGCAGTGTAATGTAAAGGGATCCAGAGGTACAAGGGCTGTGTAATGTAAAGGGGTCTAGGGGTGCAGGGTACAGTGTAATGTAAAGGGGTCCAGTGATGCAGGATGCTGTGTAATGTAAAGGGTCCAGAGGTGCAGTTGTGGAGAGGGGGGGTACACAGTAGTGACAAAGAGATATTGAAGGATGCAGGGGGCACAGTGGGGTGTTTTTTACATTTTACTGTGGGGGGGTGCCAGATATAGGATCCGCCCCAGGTGCCAAATGCTCTAGGTACGCCCCTGATTCCTCCTCTCTGTGCGGTTTATTGGTGTGTCGGTGTAGGTTACAAATTTAACCTTGGTAGGGGGAAGTTCCTCTTCTCTGTGCAGTTCATCAGTATGTCAGTATAGGTTACTACCTCCGATCTGATCTGACAGATGTGTATTCCTCAAATTTTCCCCAGACTATTTATGATATGCCACCAGTTTACAGGCTCATTGGGAGAGGTTTCTGATGCTGCTGTATTCCATCTTTCTCTGCTTTGTGTCTGAGTCTTGTGAGCTGTGTTATAGTTGTGGTTTTATGAAATGTGTCCTCTTCTTTGCTTGCCAACCACAGACATGAGATTCAGTTATACCATCCCTTTTACCAACTTTTGCATTTGGAGAAATGAGTGTGGGATTGCATTTAGTAGGACTTCCTTACGTAGTTACATAGTAGGCGAAAAAAGACACAAGTCCATCAAGTCCAACCTATGTGTGTGATTATATGTCAGTATTACCTTGTATGTCCCTGTATGTTGTGCGCTGAGACCACCGCCTGTGGAAGGGAATTGTACATCCTAACTGCTCCTACAGTAAAGCACCCTCTATGCAGTTTAAGGTTAAACCTCTTTTCTTCTTTTAGTGAATGGCCGAGTGTCTTATTAAATTCCCTTTCATGGAAAAGCTTTATCCCTATTGTGGGGTCACCAGTACGGTATTTGTACAATTAAATCATATCCCCTCTCAAGCGTCTCTTCTCCAGAGAGAATAAGTTCAGTGCTCGTAACCTTTCCTCATAACGAAGGTCCTCCAGTCCCTTTATTAGTTTTATTGCCCTTCTCTGGACTCTCTCCAGTTACAGCACATCCTTCCTGAGGACTGGTGCCCAGAACTGGACGGCATACTCCAGGTGCGGCTGGACCAGAGTCTTGTAGAGTGGGAGAATTATTGTTTTATCTCTGGAGTTAATCCCCTTTTTAATGCACGCCAATATTCTGTTTGCTTTGCCTGCAGCAGCTTGGCATTGCATGCCATTGCTGAGCCTGTCATCTACTAGGACCCCCAGGTCCTTTTCTATCCTAGATTCCCCCAGAGGTTCTCTCCCTAGTGAGTAGATTGCCTTCATATTTTTGCCACCCAAATGCATTTTTTTTTTTTTTTTACATTAAACCTTATTTGCCCTGTAGTTGCCCACCCCAATAATTTGTTCAGATCTTCTTGCAAGGTTTCCACATCCTGCGGAGAAGTTATTGCCCTGCTTAGCTTAGTTCTCTCCGTACAGAGTTTGGGGGGCAGTCAGACCACATTATCGTTGCATCAAACTTTTGCCACAATTTATTTTGTTTTAGGATATATCGATGCAAGGTACTCTCTGGTTTTCTTGCTGTCTGTATACCCTTTGGGGCATTTTACTTTCCTTCCTGACGAAATGAGTGTACTGTGTATACAGGCTGGAATTCATAAAGGAATTTGGCTTTTACAAGGGACCCTAAGAAGTAAATGATATATTATTAGTACATTTATCTTTTGGGCTGTTGGTGATGTTGTGTTATCTTTGTACCCATTTCTTATCACCGAGTTTTTTTTTTCTCCCCGCCATTTTTACAGGAGGGGCCTGGGGAGTGGTCAGCACTAGAGGCTGAAGTGTTAATGAAGGACGATGAGATCTGCGGAACCAGGAACCCCACTCTCCATAAGATCTTGCTGGACACAAGATTCGAGCTGCCTTTCGGTGAGTTTGGATCTTTTGGATCTCATCCAGTAACTTTTCTCTTCTACTACACATCCAGCATTAACTGAAGATAAATTGTGTTATATGTAAGAACAATAGTGGACTTCACTGACACATAGGCTTTTATGGAATTGAGTTTAGGAGCTTTGGCAAAATAAACACAAAAAGCTTCTAAACTCAAGTTTAGGCGGTTCTAGTGTGCATGAAGCCTAAAGGAGCCTGAGAAGAGACTGTACAGACTGTATGGTATACTATTATATACTATTGTATGGTGTAGCTTTAGGTCAGGGATAGGTCCTTCAGGTAGGCGTAAAGTTATTTCTTCACATGCTTTCCGACTAGTTTTTTTTGCAGTGCTTATAGAAGATTGGGGCCTGCTGTCTGTGTAGGCACAGTCTCATCCTATCCTTAATGGGGTCCTCTTACTACTGTTCTCCAGTCCTTATTTATTGGATTATTGGTTCTAATTTTTGCTATGCCTAGTACCACTAATCAGGAATATTACCTGTAGAATGATAAAGATATCTTCTTACCGACACTCAAGATGGTGGTATTGTACCACAATTGAACAGTCTGCTCGGGCTCTGCAGGCTTTTATTTTTGAATGGCAGTTTTATACATTTAAATGTTGTATCTGATTGGTTGCCCCCGGCAAGACAGTTCTTTATAAATTTAATTTTTCCTGAGAGCTGGATCTCGGTAAAGATTCTGCATTTTTCATACAGTCCGGCATGCTGTGTAATTTCATCCTAAATTAACGGCACTAAAGGATTTGCACAGAATGTTTTTATGCTCTACTCCTTCCAGGGGTCACCAAGTCCTGACACCCCCTGTCAGTGTACCAGTCACCTCTAAATAGTGAGAGTTCCTAATAAAGGTGATAATGAAGTGTAGCTGTCACATCTCTGCCAAAACCGTATCCCTCTGGGACAGGCATCAACATTATTATTTTTATATGTTTGCAGTTCAACTGTAACCCCCATTTTTTGCTGAGAAAAAAAATCCTGTGTCG